>OU342648.1:7885000-7912500 GCA_910589605.1 Chrysoteuchia culmella
GCTTATAAGTTTCAAAGTGGAGGTTTGCTTCCCTCATTGGTAGTAAGGCACGATGAACAATCCATTGCAGACATCTTTCTTGATAAAGTCCAAAGGTAATCACATGGTCATCATGGACTGGAAGTCCACTTGCCGGTTAAGTTTATGTAGAAAGAACCATTGCTACGCCGAGCATGGTTATACTGAAGGAATACTCCTTATAGCTTTAATAGAAAGCTAAAAACTGAAGTTGAAAGTTAAAAACTGAAGGTGACAATAAAAAAAACCCTGGAACAAACACATGGGGAGGTTAGCCACATGATCGAATACCAGTCAAAATTACAGATTTATGGAAATAAACACTTACCATGGTTTTATGCCATGGGCCGTATGATTTTAAATCACAAATATGGGCCGAAACCCTTAGTCAGACGAAACCTGGAGGATTTACAATGCTCCTCACATGATCGCCAAAGCAAAAGAGAAAATGGTCGTCAAACGCCATAGAGAAGTACCAATTTTTAATTAGAGATGTTTTATATGAAATTACTATCAGAAGTGAATAATCGATTGAATCGATGATGAAAATCAATAAATCAAAAGGATGCTGAATCAAGACAAACAACCCTCAGAATGTTAGGCAAGAATGCAATAAACACCCTAACATTACTTTAAAAAGAATTATCCTCCAATTAAGAATTAGAAACAATATTTATCTTTTAAAACTTAGTAATCGATTGGTTCGATTGACTGACTTGAATAGTCAAGCGAATGAATCGATACTATGAAAATGTAAACATACTGTTTTTGACTAAACAAATGTTATTAATTAGAATTATATAAAAAGAAGCTTGTATTATTTATTTAAATTAACCTTCTTTGGTTTTTAAAATTAAAGAGAAATAATAATTTAGATTCTCACATTTTATTTTTTTAAAGATGCGTTTTGTTTAACATCGAGCAAAGCGCAGGAGCAACGAAACGCACTACATAGGACGTCAAAGAGAAACGTCAAGCTGACATTAAAGTGTCAGTGACCTAATCTTTGTAAACAAACAAAGTATTTTTATGAAAATTATGAATTTTAGCTTAATTATTTTTAGAAAGTGCTAGTGCTAAAAAAAACGTGTTACAGTATCGTTTCAGGTGGTAAAGAATTATTTTATTTTAAAATTTTAAATTTTAAAATAAAATAATTCGAACTAAAATTCAGCCCGAACAAGAAAACTGAATGTTCAACATGGAATAAATGTTGAAACTTAATTTGACCACAAGAGCCATAGTAACCTAAAGCAAGAACTAGTCTGCTTACCCATAACTATCAATATCTACAGAGAATAAGACAAAACATTATACATCTATGTTTATCTAAACTAAGTTTTGTTACAAAACTAAAACTTAAAAATACAAAGACTTGTTTTTATTTACAAGTAAATAAGTGATACATTGATCACCTCCATTCAGAGTTATGAATGGGATTAGAGCAATGGCCACTCCTAAGAGATGACCAAAAGTTAAGTTTACAAAGAAACTTATAAAGTAAGTATGTATGTGGACAAACACACATTTTAATATCTAAAAGATTATTCCTTTTCCAGGGAATAAAGAAATACTTATTAGACAAAGTTTATTAAGTTCAAATCAAACTGCATAGTGGGTTACAATTGCTAAGTAAACAACACACCGGAGAGTATTGAATAAGAGAATGAACACTTATCATATGACAATGTTCTATTCTTATACTGTTTCCCTACCATATGGGAATGACAAGAGAGAGATGTTTCTTTCTTAATCAGAAACAGGGTCGCCGGGACGCACAATGTCATTTATATGCCACCGACCAAGAAATTTACCCGATAATGATTTTAAACCATATACTAAGGGTGAATGTTTTTCAGAAATGACACATTTTTCAAACTTAGGGGCTAACTTAGAAAAGAAATGTTTTGCAGCATTTGACTGCGGGAAACACCTTTTAAATACAGTTTGCCCTACCTTTAGTTCAACATGGCGTTTACGCTTGTTGTAATAGTTAGCATTTTTATAATGTGCCTTTTTAAGATAACCTGTGACTTTATTGAAGATTGACTGTAGCTGTTTTAGTGAATCAGAGAAGGAGTAAGTATTATCAAGCGTTATGTCTGCACTGTCTATAGGTTGATCAAGATTGTAAAACGAACCATCCAAAATCATTTCCCTACCATGTAATAGAAAATAAGGGGTATATTTAGTACTTTCGTGAACAGAAGTGTTAAGAGCACATTGCACCTCAGATATGTTCTTATCCCAATTTCGATGATCAGAACGCACATAGGAAGCAATAGACCTAACAATTTCACGATTAACCCTCTCAGTTTGGTTGGTTTGGGGGTGATATACTGGATTATAGAATAAGTGAGGAATTTGATATTTACTGATCAATTCTCTAAATTCTTTAGCTATAAATTGTGGACCATTATCTACATAGATATATTTTGGCACACCATGCACTAGGAATATGCCTTTTTCCATACATTTTACCACATGCTTTGCAGTAACAGTTCTCAAAGGAAAAATAGTTACATATTTACTAAAGTAGTCACAACATACAAGTAAATATCTATTTTGAGAATAAGAGGGAGGAAAAGGTCCAAGAATGTCACAAGATACAGCTTCTCCTGGTTTAGAGATGCATTTAGGATTTCCCATCAAACCAGATGGTTTGACGTTAAGAGGTTTGTAACTATTGCATATGTCACAAGATTTAACATAGTTTTTAACGTCTTGGAAAAGAGATGGCCAATAGTACCAATTAGATATCTTTTTATGAGTTTTAGCTACTCCAAAATGACCAGCAGTTGGATCATCATGATATTTTTTTAAGATTTCAAGACGATTTTCAGAAGGAATAATTAGTTTCCATTCAAATTGAGAAACAGAATGGTATTTATTTTTAGAAAGTCTATAAAGCTTATCATTTTCCACTTTATAGTTAGGATACCTAGATGAAGTTTTAGAACAATTTTTATAAAGAGACTTGTACCACTCATCAGAAGTTGAATGAGCGTCAAATATGGAATCAATTTTAATCCTAGATAGAGCATCAGGAATGATATGCTCTTTTCCTTTTCTATGAATTATTTCAAAATTAAATTGACTAAGTCTCAAGGCCCATCTATTAAGACGACCAGTAGGATTTTTAAGATTAGAAAACCAAAGTAAAGAAGCATGGTCAGTGATAACAAAACATTTTCTACCTTCAATGTAAGCACGGTACTGTTCTAGGGCATAAATTACTGCAAGCAACTCCCTTTCTGTAGCAGTGTAATTTATTTCCTGCGCACTCAGAGTGCGACTGCAGTAGGCAATGGGATGGTCGACATTGTCAATTTTTTGTGTAAGCACAGCACCTATGGCATAAGAAGAAGCATCAGTATGTATGCTGAAAGGTAAATTATAATTAGGGCATTTCAGTATTGGAGCAGAGACCAATGCTGTCTTAAGTTTATTGAAAGCTTCATCAGCTTCAAGTGACCATGTAAAAGGAATCTTTTTACTAGTTAAACGAGTTAAAGGACGAGATATTTTAGAAAAATTATGTATGAACCGACGATACCAACCGGCCATACCAAGGAATCTTTTGATGCCTTTAGCATCTTTAGGAATAGGAAAATTGAGAATAGCCTCAACTTTAGAGGGGTCCGTTCTTAAACCATATTGGTCAACAACGTAACCTAGATATTTAAGTTCATTGCGACAGAATATCGACTTTTTCATATTTATAGTTAGATTAGCTATTTTTAGCTTTTCATATACAGCCTTTAAAAGACGTATATGCTCATTAAAATCAGAAGTACATATTATTATGTCATCGATGAAACAAAACACTTTATTATCGAATTCAGCCGTAAACAAGCTATCCATGAGACGTTGCATAGTTGCAGAGGCACCTACGAGTCCGAAGCACATTCTGTTGTAATGGAAGAGTCCTTTACCAGGAACTGTGAATGCAGTCTTCTCTTTTGAGGATTCTGACAACCTAATCTGATGGTATGCAGCACTGAGATCTAAAGAGGTTAGATATTTCGCGTCTCTCAGATTGTCGAGGATGTAGCTGACATAAGGAAGTGGATAAGCATCAGCTTTGGATACCGAATTGACTTTTCTACTATCCAGGCATAGTCTAAGGTCACCATTGGATTTCTCAACCATGACAACGGGAGAATTCCAGGGAGAATGAGATGGTTCAACAATACCAAGTTCCAACATCCTATCAACTTCTTTTTCAAGAGATGTTAATTTATCAGGACTAAGTCGATAATATTTTTGTTTAATAGGCTTCACATCACCTGTATCTATATGGTGTTCAATAAGATTAGTTTCACCAAGACCTACTTTCTCAGTATTAATATTATCAAATAAAGATTTGATTATTTCAATTTGCTTCTTTTGTTCAAAAGTTAAAGAATTAAAATCATTTAAACCAGAATGGTTATTCAAAGTAGATAAACTATCAACCATTTCTAGTTGACAATTATTTTCAAAGATATCTGGGGCTAGATTAAAAGCTTTCCAGAAATTTACACCAAAATGTATAGGAACATTTATTTTAGGTTGAATAATAAACTTAATAAGTTGTACTTCATTCTTATATGAAATAGGAAGTAACATATAGTCATTGCTAATTAATTCTTGTCCACTGGCAACACTTAAGGTAACTGGAATATCCAACTTATAAGAAGGGATACCAATATTCAAAAACAAAGTATGACAATTGTTCCCTAGGACAGAACAAGAAGCACCACAGTCCAATAAACCCTTGACCTTAAGGCCAAGTACTTCAACTGATAAATAAGGTCGGTAGTCATGAGGTGGAGGTTCAAAATATGTCTCCCCTGTAGTGGGATGTTTGGGACTACTTTTGGGACGAGAAGAGACAGAGCCTAGCAGTTTTTTGGCTTTTTACATGTAGGACACTCCGGTGTCTTAACACCTTTTTTACCACATTTGAAACAAACAAGTTCTCTGGACTTTTGGCATTGTATAGTGTTGTGGTTTTTCATACCACAGCGGAAGCAATGTAAAGATTTCTCCTTATTTGAATTTAAAGAAGCTATTGGTTTTGAATTTCCAATACTAAAAGGTTTATTATTCTTAGGCTTTTTAGAATAAGAAAAATCAGGAGCTAAAAAATCATTGGTCAGCAATGGTTCTTTAAACTTAGAACATTTTGCCTTTGCAAGTTCAAGCTTTTTGCAAATGACTTTAAGATGATCTATGGAAGTAATGTCATGGAGGGCTAATTCCATGCTAAATTCAGGTCGTATATTCCTTAAGATAATATCCAGCTTTTCAGCTTCAGAAATGGATATCTTTAGACGAGAGAACATACCCAACATTATTGAAAGAAACACCACGATGGTTTCACTCTTGGCTTGGGTCCTTTGCTTAATCTCTGTTAACAGGTCATGGTCCAAATCCGGGATGTCAAAATCATCCCCAAGAGACTGAATCACGTCCTTGTAGGAAGAGAATGTGGCTTTGTTAGCTCTGAACCACGATAGCGCAGTACCTTCCAAGATTTCTGGAAAACCATCAAATAGTACATCATTAGGAATTTTACGAGCAACCCTAAGTTCTTCCAACCTAGCGATGAACACACGGACGCAAGTATCGCCGCGGTACTTCAAGTTTAAAGAATTCAAATTGTAGTACTTGGGAGCCTGTTGAGTACACACATGGGTCTCAACACGGTTCTCATCAGAAGTCGAAAAAGAATCCCCCGAATTTTCGGGTTCATCTGCGTCATTTTCAAGACGCATAAGAAGACAAATCAAAGAAGATTTAAGCTTAGTGATGCCGTCATCAGGTTCACTAATTCTAGAGAGTCGACAAAGAATGTAGTTGCAACGGGCTACCAGACGCTTGACCAAGCGGTCACTTGATGTTAAGTCCTTACTACTAGCTTCTAATTCGGCTACCTTCGGCGTGCATATTGTTAATTCAGCAGCTATGTCAATAACGAATTGCTCAGTTGCCTTTATACTACCACGTCGAGTGAGCTTGCAAGTGTGACGTAGAAGTTTTCGTAAGTCGTCGATAGATGATGTAGGTTCGGCTGGTAAGCTACGTAACTTAAGCTCATATACAATTTCATCCTTGTGCAAAAACTCAATTGGACAACCGGCTGTTACAAAATCCATGTTGTACAATATTAAATTAAGAAGTATCTACTACAAAATTATAGCTAAGACAAGTTTATAAGCTTGTAGCTTTTATAAGTTAGACACAATTAAAGGTATGGTAATGTGCAAATACAAGTTTATAAGCTTGCAGCCATCCATAAAAAGAACATAGTTAAGCATAAGAATGCTTATGGGAGCATTTAACCCTAAGACACAGTTAACCCTATTTAGGTTATACATATGTATAGTTAAGCATAGAACAGCTTATGGTGAGCAGATAGCTCAGAGACTTACCTACTAATACCTACTATTAATGGCATAGCATTTGCTTTTTGTTTTCTATACAAAAAGTTAAACTTTATAAAAAAGTATATTAAAGTTTGAAAAAAAGAACATTATTTTTCTCTGAAATCTCCAGCCCCACGTTGGGCGCCACTGTAAGGCATTTTCCTTGGGGTGCTGAGGTAAATTGGTGCCACAGATAGTTACTACAATGGTGGTAAAGAGATGTTAGTTTACCTCACACAAACCCTGAAGGGGTACACGGCTAGCTAATAGAATTGAGACTCTTCAGGATGTGATTCTTCCGCACCTGGAGTATAGTATGCTAGAATTTAGAAAAGAGGGCGCCTCGCACACTACAGCAAACGATTTCAGAGAGAAATAAGTATACTTGGATTCAATTTGGACAATACATTTATTTACATATTTATATCCCATGCAACAACAAGATTAGTTGATGAAGACGTCCAGTACATTTTAAAATGCTTAAGATTTAAGACTTATATGATAAAAATACCTAAGCATAACGTTAAGTTAAATCCTAGTTTCTTAAAATAAAAAGTATCAAGAGTTACCGTACAATAGGTAGTCACCGCCGATCCTCAATCATGCTTATAAGTTTCAAAGTGGAGGTTTGCTTCCCTCATTGGTAGTAAGGCACGATGAACAATCCATTGCAGACATCTTTCTTGATAAAGTCCAAAGGTAATCACATGGTCATCATGGACTGGAAGTCCACTTGCCGGTTAAGTTTATGTAGAAAGAACCATTGCTACGCCGAGCATGGTTATACTGAAGGAATACTCCTTATAGCTTTAATAGAAAGCTAAAAACTGAAGTTGAAAGTTAAAAACTGAAGGTGACAATAAAAAAAACCCTGGAACAAACACATGGGGAGGTTAGCCACATGATCGAATACCAGTCAAAATTACAGATTTATGGAAATAAACACTTACCATGGTTTTATGCCATGGGCCGTATGATTTTAAATCACAAATATGGGCCGAAACCCTTAGTCAGACGAAACCTGGAGGATTTACAATGCTCCTCACATGATCGCCAAAGCAAAAGAGAAAATGGTCGTCAAACGCCATAGAGAAGTACCAATTTTTAATTAGAGATGTTTTATATGAAATTACTATCAGAAGTGAATAATCGATTGAATCGATGATGAAAATCAATAAATCAAAAGGATGCTGAATCAAGACAAACAACCCTCAGAATGTTAGGCAAGAATGCAATAAACACCCTAACATTACTTTAAAAAGAATTATCCTCCAATTAAGAATTAGAAACAATATTTATCTTTTAAAACTTAGTAATCGATTGGTTCGATTGACTGACTTGAATAGTCAAGCGAATGAATCGATACTATGAAAATGTAAACATACTGTTTTTGACTAAACAAATGTTATTAATTAGAATTATATAAAAAGAAGCTTGTATTATTTATTTAAATTAACCTTCTTTGGTTTTTAAAATTAAAGAGAAATAATAATTTAGATTCTCACATTTTATTTTTTTAAAGATGCGTTTTGTTTAACATCGAGCAAAGCGCAGGAGCAACGAAACGCACTACATAGGACGTCAAAGAGAAACGTCAAGCTGACATTAAAGTGTCAGTGACCTAATCTTTGTAAACAAACAAAGTATTTTTATGAAAATTATGAATTTTAGCTTAATTATTTTTAGAAAGTGCTAGTGCTAAAAAAAACGTGTTACAAAGAGTTCGCCACGCGTAGTACTGGCTTACTCCGAAAATTCTGGCAGCATCTCGAGTACTGGCCGTTTCGTGCTCTTCGAAGAATTCCACGATCCGTTCTTCCACTTCAGCTGACACCACTCTTGGTCTACCAGCATCAACTGGCGGTGGTGGATCCAAACGGCCATGTTCTTGGAAACGGTACACGGCATTCAGTATGGTGCGGTGACTGAGGCGCACTCCGAACCTCTCCTCGTAAAGCCGCGCAGCACTGCTTAACACTTCGCTACTTTCACGGTAACAAAATACCATTTCAAGGTACTCTCGACTAGTATACCTCCTAGGCATTTTTACTAACGCGCGTCGCGACCTGATAGCACAGAATGCACAAGGAGACTAACTAAAGAAAATATCAAATCAAAGTAAAGCGCGAAATTTCACGTGATTATTAGGGGTGGGACACGAGAAAAAAAGAAAAAAATATTAATTTGTGTCCGAGTTAATATTTTCCAATATTTTTCTATTTAAAATTTAACATAAGTATAAAAATAGCATGAAAAATGCAAAATCATAAAACATTAATTATTTTTTCAGGCACATATTATCTTGGTTTGCATTGCTTCGCAACTTTTTGTTTAGTCTGATCACATAAATATCTGGGCAACATCTTGCTCTAGTAGGCCTTATCTCTTACTGGGGATATAGCTAACTTATTGTTAATATTGATATGATATATCACACATAGAGGCTTTCGTCGTGCGTGATACGTTAAAACTTGTATAAGTAATTAAGTTTATTACAAATTCTTTCACAATTACAAAGTGATTTTATGCAAGCCTTTAATTATCTTAGCCATCGTCTACTTCCAAATTAAGACATAAGCAGGCCATACACGCAAGTATGGCCTGCTTTAGGAAAAATAATTACATTTTTTTTTATGAATCTTTCTACAGAATAATGAAACTAGGATTACAGAATTTACACACCCAAATTGACTACTGTAATAATTTACAATAGATAGATAAGAAGTTTACTTGCTACATAAAAATTAAAATCAATAGGCAAAGAGACAGCTCTAAAAAAGCGGCTTTTCTATTGATGATTCATATTGCATGCGGTTTCATTGATCTACCGCCACTGTCATCGCCGACAAACGATGCCGCCACGGCCGCCAAACGCTGCCTATCGCTTTTCGGCACCGTCCGCGTCGCTCGGCGGTCAATCAAAAAAGTTAGTGACTCGAAGATGATTGTGGTGTGCAGACGTGCAGTTGCGCGCCGCGTGCGGGCTGCATTTTCGTTTACGATATCGATCGGCAAAATGTGTACTAATAAACAAGCAAACGTGAGAAAAGTACTAACCAGACAGTGTCTCAGTGAGTGTAACAACAAATTAGTGTGTAACCCATCAATCAGTGCAATAAGGTTAATTAAGGAGTGTTGTGATGTATGAGTGAATGTGGTCGACAGCGACACAGGATAATGTATCCCTTTTTTGTATGCAGAATATGCAGATGATATCATCTGAATGGAACTAACTATTAAGTAAGTGAATGTAACTATTAAGTAAACTGGATTGCTGTTCGACGCCATGTAAGTACTACTTACCTACTTATACTTACCTACACCTATTTATTAACCAAAACTTATTTGAAACTTGATTTTGTTTTAATAGGGAAGTTTGAATAATAAAGTCACGTCACAGCTTAAATAAGACTCATCACAGCATAATACTCACCTCAATGCTCATAACATGTGTTGTTTGTCACTACAATGTGGCCTTGTCTGGATCTTGCAATTGATTGTTTGCCTTAACTGTACCTTAGAAACGAATCGTTCAAATTAGTTGTGAAAAGAAAATAATTAGGTCTCAGCCCAGGCGGTAGCTTTGCTGCATAGTAGGTAGGTACTTATGGCTCTCAGCTGACTGGCCGGGTTGACGGCCGGGCGCCGCGGCGGGCCGCGCCGCGCCGCGCAGCGCAGTGTAGCTTAATATCAGCTGTTTTTAAATAGTTTATTTAATGGTTTTTTTTTCATTATTCAAGGTTTAATTAAGTTTGATAATGAATAAAATACACTTAAAATATTAACTAGTAGGTAAATTACGAACTCGTAATTTATTTTTTTATTAGGTGAAAAATATTTTTTTAGATTTTTTTATTATTTTTCTTAGATTGCAAACACTTGACCTGACCACCCCTTAAAATTTTATTATTAAATTCCATTTCGCCTTATATATCCTATATTATATCCTATCCTATCGGATAGGATAATATAGGATAGGATAGGATAGGATAGGATAGGATAGGATAAGATAAGATAATATAGGATAGGATAGGATAAGATAGGATAGGATAAGATAGGATAATATAAGATAATATAGGATAGGATAGGATAGGATAGGATGGGGTGCTGGTCGGATAACCTCCTCGTGGTGCACCCTGGGCGCCGTCGCACGTATGGTTGCGGCGGTGGCGAATAATCCGACATCATACCGTAACTCAGTACGTAGTGCTGAGCCGGGGGCCGCCGCCTTTTCATCTGCGGGGGCCGCGTGGAGTACACCACTATAAAAGGTACTAGATCACACCGGAACCCTGCACGTGGTGCAGGACCGGGGGCCACCCGCGTGTCTTATGCGGGGGCTGCGTGGAGTAAACCACTATAAAAATCCTCAAAGGTCCGGCGTTGGGAACGTGGCGTCGGAGCGCCTGAAGGTGGCTGTCAGAGGTGGCAGTCGAATAGCGCCGACCCTGGGATACCGCCCGTCCTCCCAGTGGTATTTAGGGTTACCCAGGTACAGGGGGCACTGCCTGGGTGGACTTGTTATATCCCCCATACTCGTGGGAACAACTATGAATGATAAATTAAAACCTAAAAATTTTGATGTTGGGTCCGGGAAGGACGTAGATAAAGAAGCGACCGCTTTCAAGCGGCCAACGAGGGGTGCGGCTCGACGACCTGAGCCGTACGTAAGCCTGACGCGTTTACACGACACTCCTTCGACGAGTGACGTCAGTCATGCCGAGGGCGGGAACAGGAGCAGGAGCTGCTCATGGTCCTCAATGACTACCCTGTCCGGGAATGAGGAAGACTTTCCAAATGAGCTGGGACCAGGTGTGGCTGGGAAGAAGCGGCAGTACTCCAGAGCGTCGTTTGGGTACGACTCTGTTGAGGAAGAGGGGCCGATCCTTGATATGCCGGGATCTTCTAAAAAGAAGGGTAGAGGTCGACCACCCACTACCGGGGATTATGTCGGCCTGGCGAAAGCCAAAGCCCGGCTCAATGCCGCCATGCGGGCAGAGCTTGAGCTGGAGGCGGAAAAAGAGGTGGTAGAAAAAGCACGGCGGGTTCTGCCTCGTCGCAGTAGCTTAGGGAGTGGTGTTGCTGAGGTCGACTGGCGTGCGGTTCCGACGCCGGAAATTTGTGAGCGTATTCGCGACACCGCCGATATTCTAGTCGACATTGCGAAGAAGTCCGGCCACCTTAAGGGGAACTACGTCCGGATGTTGAAGGACGCAGCGGAACACATCAGGACCGCGATGCAGGAAATTCCTTCCAGAAGTGGGTCCGATGAATACGCCAAATTGGAGGCGAAGTATAGCGATACGCGGGCTAACCTTACTCGTCTCACAGCCGCTTATGCCCGTCGTTCCGGAGAGGACGAAAGATTACGGGCAGAGATTGGTGCCCTAAAGTGCAAAGTGGCTGAGCTGGAAGCCACGCGCACCGCCTCTTGCTCTATCTGTACGGGGCATTCGATGGCCAGACCAGCAACCGTGGATATGGACCGCATCCTAGAAGTTATCGATGATAGGTTTGCGGTCCTAGAGAGAAGACTCGCGGAGCCCCGTCAGCCCCCCCTGTCCGCTGTTTCTCCGGCGAAACAGGGTGCTAGATCATCAGCTGCCATGGCCCCTGAACCGAGACAGAGTACGCAGCACGCAGTAACAACACCTGCTGCGCAGGGCCCCGCCCCCGTTCCACCTGAGGGGCAGGCCCAGAGTAGGAATAAAAGGAGGAGGGAGAACAGACGGAGGAAACAGGAGTCTGCGCCAGCTCAGGCGGTGCAACAAGACACTCCCGGCTCTGTGCCACCCCCTACCACTTCTGCACCAGCGGAGGAAGGATGGACTGAGGTCAATAGGCGACGTCCAAAACCGCCTAAAAAGAAGACGCAGCCTAAGAAACCGAAGCTGCGTCCTCCACAAACGGCCGCCGTCACCATCAAGTTGCGGCCGGAGGCAGCGGAGAAGGGAGCGACCTACGTGCAAGTGTTGCTCCAGGCTAGAAAAGTTAAGCTAGCGGAGTACGGTGGCGCCTCTGGCGGGGTGTCCATGAAGGTCGCAGCAACGGGCGCCAGGATACTGGAGTTGCCCGGCGCGGAGGGCCCGAGTAATGCGGACCGCTTGGCGGCAAAGCTCAGGGAGGCAATCGACCCTGAGTTGGCGGAGGTATATAGGCCCGTGAAATGCGCCGAACTACGTCTCACGGGTCTAGACGATACGGCGACATCCGAAGATGTTCGGCAAGCGATCGCCAGTGCAGGAGAGTGCTCTGCAGACTCGGTAAAGAGCTCCGAGCCGCGTCGCAGCGGCATGGGTCTTTGGACCGCGACGGCTAAATGTCCGATTGATGCGGCGAAGAAAATCGTGGATGAGGGCAAGAAAATCTTTGTGGGTTGGGTCTCGGCAGGCGTTAAGCTCTTGCCGCCGAGAGCCCAGAGATGTTTTAAATGTCTTGCAGTGGGGCACGTCCGGGAAGCCTGCCAAAGCGATATCGATCGCAGCAATCTGTGTTTCCGATGCGGGCAACCCGGACATCAGGTCAGGACCTGCACAGCCACGCCGTTCTGCATATTATGCACAGAGGCGAAGAGGAAGGCAGACCACGTCCTTGGGGGCACCAATTGCAAAGCCCCCAGGCCATCCAAGAGGGCAAAAAAGAAGAATACCGCACCACCGACCCAGGAAGCGCCAGCCGGTGGGGAGGCCATGGAGGCCGAGGCGAGCAGTGCGGCTCCGGGATAGGCATTTCCAAGCTTAGAATTCCGGAGTGGGGGCCGGGCGGCGGAATGGGGAATCTTTCGCCGTCCACTTCAGGGCCCCCGAGGTGGAAGAGCGCGCCGTGTGTGTTCCGGCAAGCTACACCAGTAGAGGGACGTTTTGACGTCCCGGAGAGAGGTTCGAAAGGACAGGTGCAGGGCGGGGATTCGGTGAATGCCACAACTATCCCGACAGTCCCCGTCCAATGCGCGGAAGGACACCCCTGGGGTTTTAGTGGCCACACCACATAACCACCCCGTCTTCCCCAGACGGGGGGTATCCGAAGGGATTTCCCCAGGGCAAAAAAAAAAAAAAAAAAGGATAGGATAGGATAGGATAGGATAGGATAGGATAGGATAGGATATGATAGGATAGGATAGGATAGGATAGTATAGGATATGATGGGATCCCGTGGCAGTTTCTGGTCTGCTATCGGGCGCGTCCCCAGGTGGTGGATAGGGGAATGGCCTCTAGATATAGAGGCTACCGGCTTGCCGGCGCGAACCAAAACCAGAGCGGTGAGCAACCGCTCTCGAACGGTTGCGGAGGTTTGAGAGGGACTACGTGTCTCTGTGTTTACACGGAAACGGAAACCTTTCGGAACCGTACGCGTTTGATTGTGGAAATCTGAGAGGGAATACGCTCTATGACTTACATAGAGGCGGAAACCGGAAGAAAGTACACACGAGGGTAGCGAAAGTCGTTTAGAGGCGGACGCTCGAAAACAGTGAGGACTGAGGGATAAGCGCGAGAGGCGCGCCTAGTTTCCCTTGGAAACTCACTATTCGAACGGCAATGTGGAAACCTGAGAGGGACTACGCTTCTATGTCTTACATAGAGGCGGAAACCGGAAGTTAGTACACACGAGTCTCTTAGTGGCGGACGCTCTGAGTGAGACAATGGACTAAGGTGACGCAAAGTGTGCGGTGAATCCGAAAGCCTATGTCTCTCTCATTCGATTGCGGAGACCTGTAAGGACTACGCGTCCATATGGAGGCGGAAAATTATGGGTAGTACGCTGTAGTGGGTCCCGAGCTCGGTTGGGAGACCTTGCTTTTAAGTTTATGGACCCCAAGCTGGTTGGTGCGCATCCGTGCAGTGCGTTTTCTGGCGTATGGGAGAAATCCCATGGGATGGCAGAAGTAGTTTCTGCATCCCGAGGTGGGCTTGCTCCGGCGAGCAACCCAGTTGAGGCTAATGGATAATGCTACAGCGATAGCCATTGCCGAGACACTATGGGAAGAAGGACACGGCGAGTGGTTTTTAGTGGGTAGGCCCATCGGCGGGAGAGTCCCACATAACCTTTTTGTTTGCTCTCCCAGGCGACATAGGTATGCGTAACGCATTTTCCACTCGTTAAAAAAAAAAAGGATATGATGGGATAGGATAAGATAAGATAAGATAAGATAAGATAAGATAAGATAAGATAAGATAAGATAAGATAAGATAAGATAAGATAAGATAAGATAAGATAAGATAAGATAAGATAAGATAAGATAAGATAAGATAAGATAAGATAAGATAAGATAAGATAAGATAAGATAAGATAAGATAAGATAAGATAAGATAAGATAAGATAAGATAAGATAAGATAAGATAAGATAAGATAAGATAGGATAATATAGGATAAGATAGAATAGGATAGGATAAGATAGGATAAGATAGGATAAGATAAGATAAGATAAGATAAGATAAGATAAGATAAGATAAGATAAGATAAGATAAGATAAGATAAGATAAGATAAGATAAGATAAGATAAGATAAGATAAGATAAGATAAGATAAGATAAGATAAGATAAGATAAGATAAGATAAGATAAGATAAGATAAGATAAGATAAGATAAGATAAGATAAGATAAGATAAGATAAGATAAGATAAGATAAGATAAGATAAGATAAGATAAGATAAGATAAGATAAGATAAGATAAGATAAGATAAGATAAGATAAGATAAGATAAGATAAGATAAGATAAGATAGGATAAGATAAGATAAGATAAGATAAGATAAGATAAGATAAGATAAGATAAGATAAGATAAGATAAGATAAGATAAGATAAGATAAGATAAGATAAGATAAGATAAGATAAGATAAGATAAGATAAGATAAGATAAGATAAGATAAGATAAGATAAGATAAGATAAGATAAGATAAGATAAGATAAGATAAGATAAGATAAGATAAGATAAGATAAGATAAGATAAGATAAGATAAGATAAGATAAGATAAGATAAGATAAGATAAGATAAGATAAGATAAGATAAGATAAGATAAGATAAGATAAGATAAGATAAGATAAGATAAGATAAGATAAGATAAGATAAGATAAGATAAGATAAGATAAGATAAGATAAGATAAGATAAGACATAGAGGCGGAAACCGGAAGAAAGTACACACGAGGGTAGCGAAAGTCGTTTAGAGGCGGACGCTCGAAAACAGTGAGGACTGAGGGATAAGCGCGAGAGGCGCGACAAGATAAGATAAGATAATATAGGATAGGATAGGATAGGATAATATAGGATAGGATAGGATAGGATAAGATAGGATAAGATAGGATAAGATAACAATTTTCAACTCGTAAGGAAGGACTTACATTTAACATTTCTCGCATTACAAGGTTACTGTACTGCAAGTTGTGACGTACATCATACAGGTCGATAGTAATTTATTTTAGATGAAAATATTTAATCTCTAAGCACAACGTTAAGACAAGCAGACTGAAGCAGACCCATTTCCGCTGGCGGCACCCGTTCACGAGCATGACGCATGAACCAGCCATCGCTTCGCTCAACCATATTTTAGGGAACGTAACGACCCGCCTCACACGACACCACCGTAGAAATGTTTAAAGAGAGCATGACATACTCAAGCTACCTGCGTTAAAAGTTTAATCTAATAATAATTATACTAAACAAATTAATGACACGGCTACAACTTCGAAAAAATAAAACAAAACATTTATGACCAAGCTGTTTTGTCATTCAAATAATCCTTTATAGTATAATATCCTTTCTTTAGTAGACAATCTTTTACATGAATCTTAAATTTTTCAAAAGGCAAATCCAAAATACATTGTGGAATTTTATTGAAAAAATTTACACCTAGACCCAAGAAAGATCCGTGAACCTTTTTTAGCCTGTATCGAGGTATTACAAGTTTATTTTTATTTCTCGTATTAACATTGTGCACATCACTATGTTTGGTATATTCTGATAGATTGCGACGAACAAAAATTATACAGTTCAAAATAAATTGACATGCAGCTGTTAATATACCTATCTCTTTGAACTTATCCCTAAGAGATGTTTTAGACCCTAGCTGATAAATGGCTCTTATTGCGCGTTTTTGTAAAATGAATATAGTGTTTATATCAGCTGCTGTCCCCCACAAAAGAATACCATAAGACATGATGCTATGGAAATAACTAAAATATACAATCCTAGCAGTTTCAACATCTGTTAACTGTCTAATTTTTCTAATAGCATATGCAGCCGAGCCAAGTCTACCAGCTAATGCCGCGATATGTGGGGCCCATTGGAGTTTAGTGTCTAGAGTTACACCCAAGAAAACAGTTGAATCGACTAAATCTAATTTTTCTTTTTTAATTTCAACATCTATTGGCAGGACTTTTACATTAGGCAAAGAAAATTGGATACATTTGGTTTTCCTTGCATTAAGTTGTAAGTTATTTGCATCAAACCAAGTAAGAATTTGAGAGAGTGCCATGTTTACATCGTCAAAATGAGTTTGATTTCTGTCAATGTTAAAAATAAGGGAAGTATCATCCGCAAACAAGACAATCTCACAAAACTTCTCTGCGAAGAATGGTAGATCATTTATGTAAATTAAAAATAGGAACGGACCTAAGATAGAGCCTTGAGGCACGCCCACCTTTACAAGACAGCCGGACGATTTTACGCCATTAATATCAACGGTTTGTGTCCTCGAACTGAGATACGACAGTAACAACTTCTCAGCATTGTCCTTTACACCGTAGTGGTTAAGCTTCAACAGCAGCGTCTGATGATCTACGCAATCGAAAGCTTTGGATAAGTCGCAAAAAATGCCTAGAGCATTCTGCGACCCCTCCCAGGCCTTAAAGACGTGCTTTAATAGCGCGACCCCAGCATCAGTTGTAGACCGACCCTTTGTAAAACCAAATTGTTTATTATGCAAGAGATGATTCATATTAAAGTGCGTTAATAACTGTTCGAGTATTATTTTTTCAAATATTTTACTTAAGACGGGTAATATTGAAATTGGTCTATAATTACTAGGGTCTTCTTTATCTCCAGATTTAAATAATGGTATTACTTTACTTAATTTCATAAGATCAGGAAAAATTCCTTGATCAATACACAGATTAAAAATGTCAGCAAGATAAGGAGCAATAGTATAAACAATTTCTTTGACTATATTTACAGATATGCCCCACAAGTCTGTAGAATTTTTCATTTTTAGTGATTTAAAAGCTTTTACAATGTCTATAGCATCGATTTTTCTAAAAGTAAACAATGACCCGCATTCCGTTACGTTCCCTTTAAGCATAGAGAGTGACGCTGCTGGTGAAGAATCCAAATTCGAAGTAGTTTCTAAAGGAATATTCACAAAAAATTTGTCAAAAATGTTAGAGATTTCTTTGTCCGACTTTACTATTGTATTATTGACTTTAAGCGCCATACTACGGTCACGTGGTTTATATTTACCAGTTTCACGATTAATGACTTCCCAGGTCGTTTTAATTTTGTTTTGGGCTTGTTTTATTTTTGCTTTTATGAATTTAGACCTTGCAACAGAACATATATTTTTGAACGTCTTAGAATATTGTTTCACATATTCTAGGAACTCTGGGCTATGGTTAGTTTCTCTTAATTTATAAAGTTCATACAGTCTATTTCTACTTTTATAAATATCTGTCGTAGCCCAGTCACAGAACTTTAACTTTTGAGTACATTTAATAGTCTTAGGTTTAAAGCAATTTTGAAACTCATTAGCAATCAGTTTAAAGAGGTCTCCGTATAGAACATTGGGATTATCGTGGGTATAAGGCATTAATGGTATATTACATTCCACACCGTTTTTAAAATTGTCTAATCGCTTCTTAGTTATAGGCCTGCATTCTATAATTTTTGTATCTTCAACAACATTTAACTCGTATGCTACTTTCAATCCATAATGGTCAGATGAAATATTACTAAAAATCACTTTGCTTACCGGATCACATTCTGAAAAAACATTATCCAAGCAAGTAGCAGAGTGGCTTGTCACTCTAGTGGGTTCAAAAAATTGGTTGGTTAAATTAAAAGAATTAAATAATGCTAGTAAACGAGTAGTCAATGGAGAGCTTACTAGAATATCAACATTAAAATCTCCGCATACCATCACTGACTTATTTCTTAATTTTAATTTATTAAGTACATCTTCCATTACAGATTCAAAGGTTTCAAAGTTACCCTTAGGGGGTCGGTATACACATACTATAATTAAACTACTTAATTCTATACATGATAGCTCGATATGGCTTTCTGACGTAAGTTTCACAATATCCTTTCTTTCCTTAAACTGAATATTATTATTAACTAAGATTAAAGATCCGCCATGAATCGCTGACTTTCTACCAAACACACTAGATAGTTGAAAATTGTTTAAGTTAAATGACGTATTACAATGCTCCAGCCAGTGTTCAGTAACACAAATGATTTGAATATTGTTACTTTCAACAAAAAGTTCTAATTCTAAATCTTTGCCAGACAGACCCTGAATATTTTGATGAATAATATTAATACTAGCAGGTCTGGCTGTTGTCTTTTGCCTCAGTTTAAATCCGAGTTTGTCATAGTCTTATTTAAAACATTAAGTCTACTATTATTAGTAGAACTCAAAGAAATAATAGGTATATTTGACTTTGTTACACAATTTGTAACAGAGTCTTGTAAATTATAAGCTAATAAATTAGCTAACTTTATCCTAAGTTTTTTAGACAGATACATGGTATCTGGAGTCAAGATAAAATTGTTAATAAATTTATTAACGTCAAAATATAAGACAACCTCACTATGACAACAAATCAAGTTATACATATACATATTCAAATTATAGATTCGTTTGTTCTCATCCCAATTTAGATTACTGGCATATGGCAAAGCACTTATTATCATTCTGCATTTTCTCTTAGATTGCAATGACAATAATTTGTTTACATTAATTAGTATATCCTTTTTTAATAATTTAGAACTATCACCACAAAATATTACTAAAGTTGTAGTTAATTACGAACGGGCGCAGCGGAGGTCTCAAAAAAAACCAAAATTTTATAAACTAATTTATTTAAAAGAAATTACAATTTAAATTATTTCTAAAAGCCGCGACAATGTTCGATGCTAGAACCAAAGTGAAGCGGGGAATGTTGCAACGAAGGTTCGCGATGTCCGGGCCTCACGTTGCGCAGAGTCAGCGCCTCGTGCAGCGATTGACGCAATTCCTATATTTTGTTAAAACGAGGTTGGGTGCTGCATCAGCGATCCTCATGTGGCGCGATGGCATAACACCTCCCCCCGAAGATCAGCAACTATGGAGAATTTTCTTCGAGAAAGTTGCTGTGACGTCGGCCGGTGCATCTCGTCTTTTATCTTTGATTTCTGTGTATATCTCTTGAGATGCATCTTGAGAATGAGTGATTGCGTCTGGGTGTTTAATGAAATATCTTCTTAGTATAACGTAAATGCCTAGTGCAACTGCACTAAATATTACCAAGTAGAGTGGTACAGTAGTATGATAGATGCTGTAATCTTCTGATTCTTTTATCTCAAGTGGATGCTGCATGGATATCTTGATATTACTGGCATGAAGGTTTTCTAGGTTGATGGAGTTAAGTTTCACTGTCGGTTTCAGGGATGCTGGTTTGCTCTCATCTTGTGGAAGATTAGTTATCTTGATTGCAGTTCCTTTAGTCCGGTCATTACTGTTGAAGATAGTGAACTCTTGAGTTTGTAGATAGCATCCAGTAGGTATTGTTGCAAGGTAGCTTCCTTGAAGAGTGGTGTATGCAGTTTTCCCGCAGGATGTCTGGATCTTAGTTAGTTTGGGGAATGCGATGACGTAGTGTTTGTCGTCCAGTTGTTCCAGGGCTTCCTTATCCAGGACTACTGAAGTGGGCTGGCATGTCTCGTCCAATCTCTGAGTGGTGATGAGTGTATGGATGCAGTCAGCTTGATCTCGAGGCCGGAAGTTGATCTTCATCTCGCAGAGGTACCATGCGTTTGACTTCGGACATTCTGCCTCTATGTACACGAAATCATTTCTATGTATTGCAATAAAAGGTGAGGGTGGAATAAGGACACTGTGGTTTTTATTCGGGACAATAGATAGTTTATATAGATTATAGGTATAAGGAGAGGCAATCGGTACTTTATAAACAATAACTATTCTATTTGCACTATAATAAGAACCTAATTTAATGACGTCATAGTACTCTCGGATTGCTAGATCAATGACCTCATCTTTACCATAAATAATTCTAATTTTATCTATCATAGATTTCAGAGCGTTCAAACTTAACATTGAATGGTGAGCGTTAGATATGTGTGCAAAAGCTACGAAATTTTCTATCTTAATTAACTCTTCAGATAAATCTTCTACATTATCTCCTAGTATTAAAAGTAACTGAGCCAGATGGGCATATTTTATTAATTCAGTTTCTCTATTTGCTTCGCTATCCATAATTAAATTAAGAACTTGTTGAATTTTACTTTGATTATCAGTTATATTTTTTAGTATCAAAGAGTGTTCGGACATCCATTCCTTAGTTAAACTTATGTGACTATTGTATTCGTTGACTAACTTTTCCTCGTTATCTTGTAAAGTTTTTATAACTCTATCGTAATGCAAAGCGTCTTTATAATCTAAATTGCCAGAAATACTTTTTATGACCGAACCTAGTCCATCAATTAAACCTCGTT
Organism: Chrysoteuchia culmella; assembly: GCA_910589605.1. Taxonomy (NCBI): domain Eukaryota; kingdom Metazoa; phylum Arthropoda; class Insecta; order Lepidoptera; family Crambidae; genus Chrysoteuchia; species Chrysoteuchia culmella. The sequence goes on from OU342648.1 coordinate 7,906,132, forward strand.
TAACTCTGTTAGTTTCGAACGTTTTTAACTGATCAGAAACCTTTTCAAGCTTATTACTAAGATAATCAATATGTGGTTCATATAAAGACATAGTTTTGTTATTTAACTGAGGCCGAACTTCATCTATCTGAGATTTTACAAGAATTATTTTTGACTGAATGTCATCAATATCTATAAATTGTAAGAATGCGTGATAATGCGATACTATCTTGGAGGGACCTAGTTTAAAAGGAAGGATACCGGGACCATCTTCCAGGCTGTCAAGTGTTATTTCTTGAGACGCCACCGCTTGGACCAGGACCATCAATATTATTCTGTAACAAGCGCGCCGTATTAGGGACTCGTTTTAGTCTCGACTTAGCTACGGGACCACGTTTTTTCTTAGAATAAATGTGAATCGGGAGGTCTGCTAATACAGTATCATGACTATAACGCGGCGCGAGCTTCTGACGACTTGCCATAGGATTTTTAATAAATATATTCTGTTCGGGACTGTACGTTTCCTCGGGCTCTCTATTCTTATTACGGTTATTCATAATGCTTGTACGACGTTCTAGTGATGATTCTTGAATCATTTCATAAGCTTTACTCATCTTAGCGCGGTGATCTAGGATGTACTGTTGTAAGAGATGTTCTGTTAACTCAATATCTAAAGGATCGCGGGGATCGAAATGACCAGTGATAACGTCTAGCGGCCTACATTTAGTAAAGCTATGTATTGAACTATTGTAACCAAGTATAGCATATGACATTAAATTTATTGCAGATTCGCCGCGATGTTCTAATTTTAATATTCGTAAATGTTCTAGTAAAGTTGAATGAAAACGCTCAACTATGCCGTTCTCGTTCGGAGCGTGCGCTAAGATTTTGTGATGCTGTATTTTATGAACTCGGGTAAATTCCAAAAATAATTGATTAGTAAATTCCGTACCGCGATCTGTAACTATTATCGACGGGACACCGTGATGAGTGCAGAATTTTAACAATGCTTGTACTACGCTAATAGCGGTACCATCTCTAAGATGATATGCCTGACCGTATTTGGAGAATGCATCTACTAACGTGAGATATTTTTCTGTTTCGACCGTGAATAAATCTAAATGTAAAATTTCGAAAGGTTTCGTAGGTGGAGGGACAATATGAAATTGCTGTTTAATCGGACTACGATCGTACTTGGCTTGCCCGCATATATTGCATTCGTTGATATATTTACCGATACTTTCTTTCATCTTAGGCCAAAAATATTTTTTAGATAAGGCTAGGTAACATTCTGTAATACCGCGATGGTTGGTCTTACCTTCGTGGTACTTCTGAATGATCTCCTGCTGACGTAAATACTCTTTAACATTCTCGAGTTCAACTTTCGTTAATACTAAGTTCATAGCAGAGCTTTTAAAATGATTTTGTATGATTGGTATGATAGAATACATTTCTAACGGTGGATGGATAATAATACCGGTCTTTACTTTCGGGTGTACATATTCTTTAATTGCATTTACAACGTCCTGTTCAAGATTAGATTTAGATAATTGAATAGCTGTGCGCGTATGGCTCTCAAAAGGCTTAGATACCGTCGTTTTGCCTTTGATGTCACCGACTACTGTAAAACAAATCTGCCTATGATATTTATTTAACGGTTCATCAGTTATTGGCACTTCTAAGATGGGATTCTCAGCATCGGTGTGAGCTGTAGCCGTATCTGAGTTATCTAACGATGGAGCTTCCTCCGAAGGATTGACAGCTAGTGAGCTTATTTCTTCGTTATGAATCTCTATACGTGACAAAGCATCTGCATTCGTATTGCATTTGCCTTGTTTATAGATAACCGTAAAGTCGTATTCGCTTAGTTTAAGACGCCAACGAGTAAGGCGCGAGTTAGGTTCCTTGAGATTCATAACCCATTGTAAGGGCTTATGATCCGTGATAATTTTAAATTTTCGACCGAATAAGTATGGACGGAAATATTTAGTTGCCCATACGATCGCTAACAGCTCCTTCTCGATTGTGCTGTAATTTATTTCGCTAGTATTTAAAGTTCGAGAGGCGTAAGCAATAGGTTTGTCACTACCAATCGGACCTTGGGATAACACGGCACCGATTGCTAAATTAGATGCATCTGTGGTAAGAACAAAATCTTTAGAAAAATCCGGATACTGTAAAATCGGGTCATTAGTTAAAAGTAATTTACATTTTTCAAAGCAGTTAATATAATTTTGATCAAACGTAATCTTAGAACCTTTCTTCAAACATTGTGTTAGCGGTTTCGTTATACGAGCAAAATCTGGTATGAACTTGCGGTAATAGCCTAATAATCCTAAAAATCTCTTAATTTCGGTTGGAGTTTTAGGCAACGGGTACTTTTTAATGGCTTCAATTTTATCTGGATTGGGTTTGATGCCATCTTTACTAATGACGTGACCCAAATAGGCAGTCTCGAGTTTGAGGAACTCGGACTTGTCCATTTGTATCTTAAAGTTTGATTCGCGCAATCTTTGAAAGACTTGTTCTAAGTTAACCATATGTTCTTGTAAACTAGTACTAAAGATGATGACGTCATCGAGATACACTAAACATATGACGTTTTGGAGCCCTCTAAGCACATTATCCATTACGCGTTGGAATGTACTTGGAGAGTTCTTTAATCCCATTGGCATTCTCAAAAACTCGAAATGGCCGTGTTCTACATTGAATGCTGTCTTTGGTATATCCGAGGGTTCCATTTCTACCTGGTAAAAACCACTAGCCAAATCTAAGGTCGTAAAATATTGGCAATTACCTAATTTGTCTAAAATATCCGCGATGTTAGGGATCGGGTACTTATCGTCGACCGTTTTTTCGTTAAGCTTACGAAAATCTATTACAAGACGCCACTTTGTCTTGCCGGATGCATCAGCTTTCTTGGGGACTACCCAGATTGGTGAGCTCCAGGCAGACTGAGATGGTCTGATGATGCCTTGTTCTAACATTTTACTAATCTGGTCTCTAACCTCTTGTCTATGTACGTATGGGTAACGATAGCTCTTAGTATAGACGGGTATCTCATCAGTTGTTTTAATCGCGTGTTTTATTTGATTAGTAAAAGTTAGTTTCTCTCCTTCTATATAAAATACGTCCGCGTACTGAGCGCAAAGATTTTCTAAATTAGCGCGTTCCTCCGCGTTGAGGTGACTTGTTCGTAGACGAGAGAGAACGTCCGTAGCCCTCGTAGACAAATCCGTAGCGCGCGAGTGACGTAATGAGGTGTTCGTCATATGTGACAGCCAATTAGGTACGTCGCGATTCGTAGCACTGTCGAAGTCCGTAGCACAGCGCTCGGTGCGTGTGCCCTCGATATTGTATAGCTCCGCGGTGATCTGACGATCGATCGAGAAAATAATATCGTTTTTGCTGGGATTAAAAACTTCTACGTAACCACGGGTATTTTTAACAGTTGTTAGACATTCACTAATAATACAATTTGATAAGACTTGTTCCGGGATAAATACTTCACCGTCACACGAATTAATTGGTAACCTAACTAATTTAGAAGAATCGGCCGGGATTATATCCTCATATAAGTTTACATTTCGGGAATTAAAAACGTGTATTGGATTTTTCGCATGTTGGGTTGAAAGGGTTTTATTCTTAAAATCGATAGAGGATTCCCACTTATTTAACAAATCTGAACCTATTAACCCATCGAAATAATCGTGGAATTTATATACGTAAAGTGTAATATCATCTGCGTCGCAAATTTCCGGGAAACAAGGTAACGTAATCGAATGGTCGCATCTACTTACCGCGTGAACATTAACTACTTCAAAAGGTTCGTAATTTAAAGGTATATGGGAAAAATAATTATCGACCGCTTCCGGGCTTATAAAAGACTGATTTGCACCAGTATCGATAAGTAACTTTAGGGGTGGATCTGCAATTTTAATAAACGGTAGCTGTCTCTGTGTCTGTAAGTTAAGTTCTATTTTGGTTTGTCGGACCGGCTCGCTTTCCGAAAAACCTCAGGTTGACTGGAAGAAACGTCTTCCACCAACGATTCGTCTACATTTTCCGCGTTAGTTACATTTTCGGGATAGTCGCTGTAATAAAAATCACAATTAGAATTATAATAATTATCAGAACACTCGCCGTTCTCATAATAACACTCAGGGTCGTCGCGATAGTAATCCGAGTAGTTCTCGCAGTAAGGACCGTATTCATAGTCATGACACAAATTATAATTCATTTCACGTGTTTTAAAATAGTTGCTCGGCGGCGGATTGCCGAATTTTCGCCAATCATGCCCGCTGGGTGGTAAATGTTTAGGAACAAAATGACTCACTCCACTCATTGGTTTAGGTGCTTGAGAGTTAGAAGGAAATGAATTATTATTTCTGTAAGGCATTTTAAACGCATTATTTTGTGGATTATAACTCGGTGGTAAAGCTCTGAACATCTGTTGTGTTCTAGTTGGTCCACGTTGCATTTGGGGTTGAACTGGGAAAGGTCTCCAGTGCTGAGGGTGCTGGGGCATTTGGACAGGGTTTGGTCGGGAAGGACCGGGCATTTGCATGTTAAAAGTGAAAGGTTTATTAGGCGGCATGTAAATGGGTGGATTATATAATGGTTTAGGTGGGGGTTGGTGCACTAACATGCTAGGGGTTTTCTTATCAGACGTATGATCGTTATTACGCTGCTGCAGATATAATATGTTCATTTCTTCTTGAACAAATTCTAATGCCTGCTCTATGGATCTGGGGCGCATACATCTTATACGCGATCCCAATGGCTCTTTTAGTCCGCGCAAATAAGATTGTAACGTTAATTTTTTGTATAGTTGACGTTTGGCCTCAATTGTCGTATTAACGTCATCATGTAAAGTTACATACGTCATAATTGTGCTGAAAAGGGTCTGACAGCGTTCATAGAACTCTTGTGGAGTGCTATGGCCTTGACTTTGTAAAGCTAAGTCATTATACAGTGCCGTTTCGTCGCGTTGATCGGCAAAGTTATTTATTAAAGAATTTTTTATACCTTGCCAATCACTAGGGATGCCGTTCGAATTAATAAGACGGGCGGCAGGCCCTGTGATTTTATTTAAAATGCCATTTAATAAGGCCTGATTTTCAAAGTCATGTCCAGGTTCAGTTCTTACATGTCTAATTACTAATTGATCGCAAAGCCGAATAAAACGGGTAAGAATATTCGGATTCCCGTCGAATTCCGGGAGTAACCTAAGCGATTTAAAGATATCGTCTATGCTTTCCGACATTTTTAAATTAAGGGATGAGGGATAGCTCTCTACCATTTCCGTCACAGAATTGCCAGAATCTAAATTTCTATATTCGTCTACCCTAGTATGTCTATATAACTTATAGGTAGTAGGGGGAGCGGCCCCTGATTGCCTTGGGTGAAAAATTTTGGAAAGGAAAAATTACACAGGATAGAAAAAGGATTACACGCTAGGAAAAGCAACACATGAACGATTCAAGTGTACTTACAGTTTCATCTTCTTGGTACCTCCGCAATATCGAAGTCTGGATACGCTGCAACCCGACGTAGGTTCAGGATATTCGGGACGCGACTAGATAGCCACCGGACGGCTCGATACGGATATCTTCTCGATGAAGCGCGAACCGACCGCGAATATCCTACCGACTGCGCCAATTACGAACGGGCGCAGCGGAGGTCTCAAAAAAAACCAAAATTTTATAAACTAATTTATTTAAAAGAAATTACAATTTAAATTATTTCTAAAAGCCGCGACAATGTTCGATGCTAGAACCAAAGTGAAGCGGGGAATGTTGCAACGAAGGTTCGCGATGTCCGGGCCTCACGTTGCGCAGAGTCAGCGCCTCGTGCAGCGATTGACGCAATTCCTATATTTTGTTAAAACGAGGTTGGGTGCTGCATCAGCGATCCTCATGTGGCGCGATGGCATAACAAGTTTCATTTATTTGGGATTCGTCTATTTTTGCAATAATTTGGCTCACCGACTGGCCAGGAGTACAAATATTTATACATTTATTGTCAATTTTCTCTCTAATAATTGATGCAAAACCTTGACCTATCCAGTCAGAGTACATAATTGTCTGACAATTATTGCTTAACACTGGCTTAAAACTTACGGTGTTATACTTTGACTCAACCTGATTCGGAGAGACCGATGTATGACTTGGTTCAGAAATACTTGTTTCTAAATTAATTAATTCAGAGTTTTGTAATAAAGATTTTGAACAGTTTGTTTGTTGACTAGAAGAATTCAATTGAGTTCTTACTAATGAATCATACCTGTCAGCATTATAATTACAGAGTTCCACCAGCTCTGTAGCTGACCGAATATGTTCATTGATCTGTTTTTGTGCACTTGAGTATTGATTTTTCATGAACTCGAGA